>JPET01000001.1:2778788-2795616 GCA_000732205.1 Verticillium tricorpus MUCL 9792 | reverse complement strand
CCCCCCACACCTCCAGAACGCCCTGGAGCGGATTACTCCTCCTCACTACGGCTTGTAAACCTGTATTCTGGTGGCAGCGTGTTGTTCCAAATCGTAGCTCGCGGCACATGGCTTTCGAAAGGCAGGGGCTGTATGGTCCTTTTCCCAACATCCTGCTAGTGACGAGCACCTGCCTCACGCTCCCTCAACCGACCTTGGTGATGGGATCCTTCGCATGCTCCTACCTTTTGGTAGCATCAGATAAATTCCAGCACCACCTGCCTCCTGTGAAAGCACCGCGGGGTGATAAGGTAGGAACGCTTGCCCTGTGCGTGAAAGTGTCAGCAGTGTCTCCTTCCCAGTCGACCATGGGGCTCGTTTCAGGAGCTGGCTCCTTCCCCCAGAATACCACCGGCTGTCAAGCCCTCGGTGTGGCCCTGGAAGGAATCATGGTTCGTACTTTCCCTACTGGACCGACTATTTGAAGTCTTCCCTCAAGGTTCCCTTGATGACTGTCAGCAACATGACCAAGTACAAAAGCCCGTCGGCCGCCTCTTCTTCTCCCTGCTCCATCCTCTTTCTTTCGACATCACCATGCTTCACCCTCCCGATCCTTCGATCTGCATGATTCCTCCTTTCCCTCCTTAGCGAAGACTCAGCACCATGGTGACTTTCATCATTGTCTTCGAGCGGCCCTGACGACACGTACTAGGAGCAATCCACTCAATGGTTGCATCCTACTCAACAGGGCCAGATTGATTCCACTTGCCCGCTGCCGGACTGCCAACTAACCGGTCTGGCGGCATTGCGGTTGACCGGGGGACCGTCGAGCCCCCATGTGGTCTTTTGCATTCAAGCATCTGCTGGAACATATTCTTTTCCCTCGTGACATCTCTTGACATGCATGTGCACGCCCATGTGATGCGGCTCAGGTGTCCCAAGTTGCCAAGTTCAACGTCGCAGACGAATCGCTGTTGCTTGTCTGTGGGAGCTCATCATTGCCGAAGGATTATGTTTTGTAGCCACTTGGCCATGAGAAGCCTCATGCGGTTGGATGTGAGAGAATATGAGAAACAGAAGCAAAGGGCAAGCCTACCTTGTGGATGATGCAGACACGGGCAATATCGCAAATTTAGGGGTCGTGCCGTGTTGGGATCGACCAGGTGTAGCTAGGCGTATTTTGGCCCCCGTGGTGTGTGATGAAACGATGAAAACCAAAATGTGTGTACTGGTGCCCACGACAAAAAAGCACACGTGGCTTGTGGTTCACTCAACACGTTGCTGCGGGTTTCCTCGCGAGGGTCGGTTGAGAAATGGTCTTAGAGATGCGGGAGCGCTTGATATATGTTTTTCTAAGAGTTGCTGGTGGGCTAGGCCATGGTTGAGTTTGCAGTGTGTGGCTGGTTCAACCCGGAGGACTTTCTTGGTGGGGCCTGGGGGTATTGCAGACAGGCTTGAAGGATGAGGGCGTGATGAACGAACCGTGGCTGCTCCCTTACTTGTAAAATGCACCTTGACGACCGCGCGTGTGGTCGTGTCTGAGTGAGTCTGAGCAAGAGCGGCAGGTGCATGCGCTAGTCCTAGCTAGAACAATACCTCTCTGGTCGTGGTCAAGACGAATACCATTGGATAGAACCGTTTTGGCCAGCCCGAACAGGTCACCAGGGTAACTGCCGTCGTCGAAGCATCGCAAATGGGCTGGGCTCGACGTCGTTGCGATATCGCTGCCAAAAGCTTCCAGGGACCCCCCCGAGAGGCGTCAAAGCCAAGCAGGAGCGCCGATGATGTGCTGCGGCTTCAGATGACCTAATGGGGCGGGGACGTGGAGGTGCGACCAATGAAAAAGTGTACGCAGCACGCAATTTCGCGCCATGCCCGATGTGGACGGGGCGTCAATGGAGGGGCAGTCGAGCTCGAGATGCGGGGCAATTTGCTTCAATACGTGATGAAGATGGAGAGGCGCAAGGCCATGAGGCCAGGGGTTTGGCTGAGGACAGGAAGGAGACGAAACGAGCACAAGCTTTGGAGCTGAAGGGGAGGTGAATGAAAGAGGTGACAAAGTTTAACAGCCTCTCTCGATGGGGGGAAGGTGAAGCTCAAGCTGAAAGCCCAGGCAAGCACGACCCGGAAGGCTCGACTGATATCATGGAGGGGCAAAATGAGGGGCAGGAAGAAGGGGCGAGGGGGAGGGCAGTGGAGGGCAGTCACCACACACCACCCAGCCCAGTGGAAGGACTCCCGCGGGTGATGTGATGACGAGAACCCAGGACAGCTGTTTGACTGGATGGCGATTTCTAATCTCTGGGGCTGGGCCGACGGAACCTTGGGTGTACCGCAGGACCAGGGACGGCACTAGGGACGGATGTCGTGTCAGGCCAGACTGGACGCGGCCGAGACGCAGTGAAAGGTGATGTGGCTGTTCGAGCTGAGGTGTTTGGGTTATTTAATTGCGCAGCCTGCCCCCACGTCCTGACGCTCTCCTTCTCGTCTTCTCCTCAGTCTTTCTTGCTTCCTCTCACACCCTCCACCAAACAGACCAAACCACCCCGCACATCATCACAATGGCTGACTCTCGCCCTGCTCCGTACGTGCCCCCATCCTACCCCAAATCTCAGGCCCCTTCTCCCTCGTCCGGGACATGGGCTTGAACAGCCTGCAACTTCTTCTCTCATGGAGGACGACCGAGCTAACACCTGCATGCAGCCTCCGCCTCGGCACCGTCGCGCCTAACTTCCAGGCCGACACGACCAACGGCCCGATCGACTTCCACGAGTTCGTCGGCGACAACTGGGTCGTCTTCTTCTCGCACCCCGAGGACTACACCCCTGTGTGCACGACCGAGCTGGGCGCCTTCGCCAAGCTCGAGCCCGAGTTCACCAAGCGCGGCGTCAAGCTGATCGGCCTCTCCGCCAACACGCTCGGCAGCCACGAGGGCTGGATCAAGGACATTGACGAGGTCACCGGCTCCAGCGTCAAGTTCCCCATCATCGCCGACAAGGAGCGCAAGGTCGCCTTTGCCTACGACATGCTCGACTACCAGGACACCACCAACGTCGACTCGAAGGGCATCGCCTTCACCATCCGCTCCGTCTTCATCATCGACCCCAAGAAGACCATCCGCACCATCCTCTCCTACCCCGCCTCCACCGGCCGCAACTCGGCCGAGGTCCTGCGCATCGTCGACTCGCTCCAGACCGGCGACAAGCACAAGATCACCACCCCCATCAACTGGGTCCCCGGTGACGACGTCATCGTCCACCCTTCCGTCAAGAACGAGCAGGCCAAGGAGCTGTTCCCCGAGTTCCGCATCGTCAAGCCCTACCTGCGCTTCACCCCTTTGCCCAAGGAGAAGGCGACCGTCGCGTAGACGGCCGCGAGTGGGCTGACGTCTGGGGGCGCTTCGTCGGGCCGCCGTGATGGAAACGGGACACTGATTGGGCCTGGGGGGAGCGTCGGGGCCCCGGACGGGACGGGACCGCCGGAGTGGAGGTGACGGCACGTGTTGAATACCATTTGTGCGTCCATTATATCCTGATGAACCTGGACATACGACGTAGCTGCTGTCTATGAATAAGAAATTATGAACCAAAGACGCCTGTTCTGCATTGTACAGATGACATGCATGCCCTGCATCGGCGGCAGCAGTCGTTCCGAAGTCTTGGGATGAATTTACTGTAACAGGCCAGGCTTGCGTGTTGTGCGACGGTGACAGATCATGCTCACCGAGGAGGACATGCGAGCGTGGCCTGAGCTCCGGTAAGCCGGTGAGGTACGGTGCTCCGTTTGAACGCGAGCAAGTCGGTTCGTCTTCCCCGGGACACCGAACTCGCCCGCGGCACCACCAAGGAGTGGACGGTCACAAACGGACCGGCCCGATTATTACGACGATACCTCACGTGAACCTGGCAACGTGAGGCTGGCATCCGGGGGCGAGGGGGGTTCGACAAGGCCGGGTTTCTTATCGTTGGTTCACTGGGTGGGTGCGAGCAAAAGCTCGAACAGCTCCGCACCCGTTGCCCTGGGCCACGACCGGCTCCGGACCGGGTTTCGAGGGTGACAGGGGACTGCCCGCGACGCTCCCGCAGAATGGCCCAGGACAGAAACAGGACCAGGATCAGGACCGTGAGGTCGTTTCCCGCCCATGGCCCCCCCCCCATGCCATGTCATACCGCACCATGCCGTGCCCGCCCACATCTGTGCTGGTGCCTGGCGCGTGCGTTGTGCTTCTCCTCCGTGGTGTGCAGTGCGCAGCAGCTTGCAGAATGGGCATCCGGGGACCCTGCTGTCCTGGCCGGGCTGCCCCGGCCCCCTGCGTCGAGCGCCGTCCGCCTCAAGTCATGAGTCCCTGGTCGTAAATGACGCGCCGCCGGAGGGACGGAGGTTGGGATGGGCGGTGGGCAGGCGGTCAGTGTCAGGCAGGCCGATCAGTGAGCCGCGATGTGAGGTGAAGAGAGCAGCGAATCGAGGATGGACATTCGATTCACGGCACACAGTGGATGAACACGGCCACGGAGCGGCTGCGTGCGAGCGAGATGGGACTCGTACGAATGATAGCTGACAGGTGACAGAAAGGGGATAGGGGGGGAGGGGGGGGCCCGCCACTAGAAAAAGGAAGGAAAGTTGAAACGAAACAGGATGTGGGCATCAAAAGTGGAAGGGGATCCGAATCAATCGAATGGGGAGGAGGGGGGCGACGAAATGAAGGGTCCATCCGATGTTGGTCGGTGTGCATTGCGCGAGGATGAGGTGCGTCTTTTTTTACCGCAGGAAGCCGATTCGATTGATTCCATCGAAATATGCCAGATGCTGTGCCTGCCTGCCCCCTTCTGCGTCTGCGTCCAGGTCCGGGTCTGGGTCTGGCTCTGCCTCGTCGCCCCTGACGAGCGTGGCAGGATGATGACCCGTGGCGGGCGCTTCGCCTGCATCCAAATCTCGGATGATAGGTAGGCAGCCCACTTCATCCCCCCTCAGGCCAGCCGTCTGTCATCGGTCAGATCGGCCAAGGCCTGAGCCAGTCACTCACTGGCGGAAGCGGGCGCTCTGTTTGGAAGGGACGCGGTTCATGTGCCTTCGAGGCACGTTAGCTAGGTCGGTGCCAAGCGGAAGCGGTTGGCGGACTCGTTCGGTGTCCGCTCAGTTGCGAGCTGGAACCACTGGCCCCTGCGGGCTGACTCGGTCGCTGACGGGAGGCTGCCAGTGTACCTATTTTCAGGAAAGGGGGATTAGTCTTACTCCAACAGGCAGGTTGCCTGAGGCAAGGATTGTCCTAAGAACTGGAAGGTCTGGCGTCTTCTACTGTAGAGCAGTCAGGAACCATGGGGACGCGGGTCAGAGTCGTTGCCAGTCGGTCGGGATTGGCAGCGGCCCAGGACTGGGTCTGGGGGCCATGTCACTGACGAGGGGGGCAGGCGCCACGCAGAAACAGAACCAGAATCAGAAACAGAAACAGCCCAACAAGTCAACAGAAGCAGGCGTGACGGCGGGAAGTGACGGGGGCTCGAATCGAAAAATGATCCAGGCAACCAACCACTCAACCGCCCCAGACCAGGGGCTCTCGTGTCCAGGCGCCGCCCGAGCCACCGAACCATCAAGCCACCCCTCGCTTCTGAAGGCGTCTCTCGCTCTGACTGGTCCCTATCCTGAGGTTCCCCTCGCCTGAAGCTTCCATTGCCATTGCCAATGGGGCGTTTGCCCCTCCCTCTCTCGTCCGCCCCGTGCTTCCTTCCCACGTCTCCGTCCCATCTCTCCAGGCGGCCCAAGGTACCTGCCGATTTGTGCTGTACGTACCGTAAGTGTGCTGCTGCTGTGAGGTGGGGTGGAGAGACCTGCGAACTAGCTACCTAGCTGGCAGGCTTTCCCGGACGACCAACCTAACGGACAACGTCTCTCTTTCAAACACCTCGACCGGACCGTCTGTGCGCGGCGCATGTGCTCTACTGGGAATGAATCGAGCACCACGCGCTCCCCCCATCCTCCTCTCACTCTCCTCTTCAACATCGACAGATCGACCGCCTCGCGCCTCGGTCAATCTAGCTCGAAACTCCCTAGGCCTGCGACGCTGCTTCTGCTCCCTGCCTTACCCGGACTTCACTCACCGCACCGTTCCTCGCCTCGCCTCGCCTTACTGTGCAGTTCTCTAAGGAGCCTGTTGTGCTTTGTGCCGGCAGCTCTCGACGCGCGACGCACCGCACCAACCACCACATATTGTCGTCACCTCTCTCCAACCTTGCTCGCCATCGCATCCGTCGTATCCATCGCGATCCGCCTTTCGCAACCCTTGAGCCCCCCCCCTCTCTTTCTCGCTCTCCTCTTTCCACTCTCACCCTCGCCCGCGCCCCCCTTGCAGCAATCAAGTCAGCCAGGCTCTGTCAGGTACGTTCCATCGGACGCCTCCCCGTCCTTCTCCCTACCTGTCCTTCCATGGAGCCTCCAAACCTTCCCGGCTCCCTGAACCTGAACATCATCCTCCACCGAGAATCCACATCGCCTTCTTTTGCCAATTTACCTGCGGCTCCCGGCCGGGCCCTGCTTGCCTCTCCCCGTCCCCGTCCCCCCTTCTGCCTCCTTGCCTGCCCCCTCCCCTCCCAGCCCTGGCCTGTGTGTCCTGTCAAATCCCAAATCCCAAGGCCCCGTCTCCATCCCCCATGTCCAAGAGCGCACATCTCAGGCCACGAGGAAGGGTCCAAGCTGCGGGAAGAAGGGGTGGCTTGGTCACCCCCTGGGCCCCGGCTCGGTGACAAGGACAGGCACAGGCACAGGTCCAGGCACAGGCGCAGGCGGAGGCACAGAAAAGATACCTCGCTTCCAGCTGCCTCACCTCACTCCACTCCCCACGAAGCGAACCCAACCCGACGTCTCGAGGTTTCCATATCTCTATCCTCTTCTCGTCCCGCTTCGTGTTCGCGTCCTTTCCTCCCCGCGTTGTCGTCTCGTCTCGTCTCGACTCGTTGTTTTCCAATCCCTCTCCCCTCCTCTTCCCCCTCCCTTGGCCCCCTCCCCATGACCTACCTGGCTTGCACCGGCCGATCCTGACCTCCTCGGCCACTGCCGAATGGCTTCGACCTCCTCCAACTCCTCCCATCCGACCCCATCCCCTCCCGAAACCATCCCTCAGTCGGATATCCGCACTTGAGGGCGTTTCTGCACTCTTGAGCCCTTGCCACCTTCGCTCGGCCTCGATTTGCTCGCATTCTGGTCATTGCTGGTCCAATTTGGTCCCATAACTGCCACACCTTTGTGGTCCTCATGGGGCTGCTACAACGACCAAACAATGTCTAGCCCAGGACTGACCCCGAACCAGTTCTCCCCCGCGCAGCCCGACCAATCGAAGTTCCTCGACTCCGACACCGATCAGGAACGGGATCGCCCTCCTGCCGCACCTGCCAAGTCCCCTTCCGAGCTATTCTCGGGCGTCTATCGTGGTTTCAAGAAATTCGCGCCCACCCGTGACGACAGCGTACGCAGGCAGCCTTCTCTGCTAGGTCTGCGGAGCCCCACGCCCACGAGCGCTGCGTCGTCCCCCTCGCCCACCACGGACGCAAGATCCCCGCCCCCGCCCCCCCTTGTTCAGCATGCGAGGAGTCTGAGCCTGCAAAGTAGTCTTGCTAAGCCTCTACCCGAACCGCCCCCAGAGCAGACCGAAATCGAAAGCTTTCCAGCCCCAGCGGCTGCCCCTAGCAGCGCGAACAACCTCGACGCCATACCCGAAAACGTGCCCATCATGATGGACAGCCGGACAAGCACCATGGACTCGAACGTGTCCGCCGATCAAGCCCAGGTCTATGCAGGTGGACAAGGCGGCTACAACACAGACATGTCCACCAGCCAGACGAGCTTGGCGAGCTCCTCGCGCCAGGACGCACGGGAAGAGCGGAGAGATAATTTGACGCCGAAAAGCACCGGCCCTGCGTCTGCTGGCCCTTCGCCTTCAGTCACCCAGGCGAGAGGCCCTGCAGTTGGCACCCCGGCCTCCTCCTCCTCTGCTCACCTATCGGGCCTGATGTGCAATGTTCACAGGACCACCGGCAAGGAGCCGCATCCGTTAGTTGGCGCCACCACCACAATTTTGGGCGACAAACTCTACGTGTTTGGCGGCCGTATTTTGTCTCGGAGCCGCCCCGCGCCCTTGACGGCCGACTTGTACGAGTTGGATCTCATCCGAAGGCATTGGACCAGGCTCGAGACGACGGGCGATATCCCACCTCCGCGATACTTCCACTCCATGTGCCCTTTGGGCGATTCGAAGATGGTCTGCTACGGAGGCATGTCCCCTACCACGAACCAGGCTGGCGCTGCTCAGGATCAGCAGCCCGAAGTCACCGTCATGTCAGACATCTACATTTATGATGTGCCCAGTCGGAAGTGGACGTACATTCCCACACAGGATCCCCCGCAAGGCCGATATGCGCACTGCGCATGCATATTGCCGTCATCAGCCTCCTTCTCATCACACAAGGCACCGCTGTCCGCCCTTCAGCACAACCCGTCCTCAGGCAACCCCAATGAGGGCAGGATAGGCATCAACATTGATGGGTCGGGGGGTGCCGAAATGGTCATCGTCGGTGGGCAAGATGGAGCTAATCACTACATCGAGCAGATTAGCGTCTTCAACCTACGCAGCTTGAAATGGACGTCAACACAATCCCTCGGCAAGAGCTGTGGCGCCTATAGGAGTGTTGTTGCACCTCTGCCCCCGTCGGTCACATCGAGGATAGGAAAGGCCAGCGCGAACGGACCACAGCGCGAGGGCGGGATCAGCCAAGAGGCCCGGGAACCGGGCTCCTCGATGCTGATCTACTCCAACTACAACTTTTTGGATGTCAAGCTAGAGCTGCAGATACGGTCGTCTGACGGATCGCTTTCCGAGAAGCCAATGTCCGGCGCCTACTCGCCGCCAGGATTGCGCTTCCCCAACGGTGGCGTTATCGACACTTATTTTGTGGTCAGTGGCACGTACCTGACTTCGTCGAAGCAAGAGTACGCGCTCTGGGCTCTCGACTTGCGGACATTGACCTGGTCTCGCATTGACGCAGGCGGCAGCGTGTTCAGCCAGGGCAGTTGGAACCGCGGTGTGCTCTGGAACCGCCGGAACACCTTTGTCATCTTGGGCAATCGGAAACGAAGCCTTGTAGACGACTACAATCATCGCCGCATCAACTTTTCGAACGTTTGCATGGTGGAGCTGGAGGCCTTCGGGTTCTACGACAACCCCAGGAAAACGACCCCGTTGTCTGGCTTTGTTTCGTCCAGTAGCCCGTTCACTGGGCCCGGCCTGAGCTTGGCAAGGAAAGCCGGTTGCACTGCTGGTGGGCGGTTCCACTCCAGGGCGTCCGAGGAGTTGGGTGAGAAGGCCTTGGCGCTGCGCGAGCTCTCCGACATGGATATTCTCTGCTTGCACGGCGAGAGAATACCCATCAACTCGAGGATTGTGGCCAGGCGGTGGGGTCCCTACTTTGTTCAGCTTCTGCGCGAAGGTGCTGCGACACAGGACGGCAGCGATGCCATGACCCTCCGAGCCGGCCTTTCCAACAATGTGAGGAATTCCGGCGTGACGATCACGCCGTCCCGGGACCGGGTGGAAAGCATCACGTCGATGGGCAGCACCATCTCGTCTTCGTTCGGCTCCTCAGGCAAGCAACCCAGCACAGCCCCGTCCAGCGTCTCGGGAGGGCCCTTCTCACCGCAGAGCGGCGCGGACGCCAACAACGTCAACGCGGCCCCCACACCGCTCAGCCTGCCGCCCAGGTCGCGGCCTAGATGCCTGTACCTCCCCCATACCTACCTGATGGTCCAGGCGCTGCTCCACTTTATCTACACGTCGTCACTGCCAGCACCTTCATCGCCACTCTGCACGCCTCCGATCCTATGTTCACTACTACAAATTGCACGCCCCTACCGCATAGACGGATTACTTGAGGCGGTTGTCGAGCGCCTTCACGTTCTCCTAGACTCGCGCAACGCCGCCGCCGTATTCAACGCTACAGCCATGGCCGCAGGCGGAGGTCGGGGCATCGACGGCTCGCTGAACCCCAACTTCTATGTGCCGCCCATGGACCCCATGAACTCACCCGAGTCTACGTCTGACGCATCCCGCGACAGCGGCAACATCAGCGAGGCGCGCAACGCCGCCCTGCGTCTCAACACGGCAGTGCAGCAGCAGTCAAGCCGGCCCGGCAGCGGCGAGCTCAGCGCGACGGCAAGCCAAAGCGGCTCGGAGTGGAGTTCGGAGATTGGCGAGTCGGAAAGCGGCGGCGTCAGGGAGATCTGGAGTGGCGAACTCAGCTCGGTCATCGGGCTGCAGAAGCGCGGTCTCCGAGGACTGATGGAAGGGAGGAGGATGCGCGAGCGGACCGGCACCGGGACGGGCAATGCAGGTCCGTACGGACCGCAGTCGCGGGTGGGGCTGGGGATTGCCGGCTCGTAGGATGGGTCGGTACCGAGTCTGGGTGTGTTAATGAGTAATGAAAGTCATGATTGCTGGGTTGCGACGTTTGAAGCGATGTGAATGTCTTTATATTGTTTTGGCCTGCCACACATGTGGTTGTATGCATGGGTCATCCGTAACTGGGACGACCGCTCTCATAACGTTCAAGACGGTGATCGAGTCTATCCACTCTTGCACTTCCCAACCATTCCCTCCAACCCCTATCCCTTCTACGCCTGAACACGAAAGAAAGCCGATTCCGCTTCTGTGCGGATGAAGTCACATCCTGCCCGCCCTACATGCCACCCGAAAAGGGGCAGCCGCCCCGCTTCCTCGCCCGCAGCGCCTCGACGCCGGCGTCCATCTCGGCGCCGCCGCGGCCGACCTTGGCCGCGGGGCCGACCTCGTCGAAGAGGTAGCCCTCGGGGAGCATGTCGACGTCGCCGGGGGGGAAGCCGCCGGCGGCGCGGGTGAGCCAGCTCATGGGGCCGAAGCGGGCCCAGAGGGTGGCGGGGTGGTAGTAGGGGTGGACGAGGTAGATGTAGTGGTGGATGCGGCCGGTGGCGGGGTCCTCCGGGGAGAAGTAGCGTTTCGGGAAGAGGCGGGGGAGGACGAGGTGGCGGAGGGCGAAGCGGCGGAGGGCGAGGGCGGCGTAGGCGAAGAGGGCGGCCGAGATGGGGGGTTCGGGGTATCTGCTGTCGGTCAGCGGGGGCACGACGACGACGGTGGCGAGACGGAAAGCGGCGGGGCGCGTGAGGAGAGGGACGGATGTGAAAAAAAAAGGGGGGGGGGGGGGGGGGGGGGGGAGACTGACAGGAAGGCCTCGCGCACGCGGTCGCCCATGAGGACGGTCAGGACGTGGACGGCAAAGGGCTTCAGGAAGGCGGGCACGTGCCAGATCATGAGGCGGGCCAGCTGGCGGCTGGGCGGGACGTTGGAGCGGGCGGGCTTCATGGCGCGGAGCTCGTACTGCTTGGCCCAGGCGGTGATGTCGTCGGCAAAGTCGATTCCGTCGCGCCAGGCGCCGGCGCGGGCGAGGTGGCCGTCGTAGCGGATGTCCATGGCGTCGCCGATGGCCTTCCAGAAAGTGCCGATGGCGCACACCTCGGCGTCGGTCAGGGCGCGCCACTCGTAGAGGCGCATGAAGCGGATGGGCTCCGTGACGCAGGTGGAGAGGGTGTAGAGGAAGTCCTCGTTGGAGATCTGCGAGGCCGCCTTGTAGGGGGCGTGGAGGTAGTTCATCCGGGCGATGGCCTTGAGGGCGCGGGCCGAGGTCGGGGGGTTGATGGAGAACCTGCGGCGCGTCAGCCGGAGGGGATGCGTGCTTGGTGGGCGGGGTGATCACTTACTCGCCGAATATGACGACTGTGTCTTCATACCTGGTGCGAGGTGTCAGTTCTGAACTGAAAATCGGAGAATCAAACGTGGTCCAGATGAACGGCAGTTATAAGGCTTAGCGAGTGCCAGGTTGGGGTTGATGGAAATGCGATCCACCGCGATACACACCGACCACGACATGTCAGATTTGGCTGACGCCTCACGGGAGGCCCATCCTTGCTGGCACGGGATCTCGCGCGTAGGGTTGTTACCTTTTGAACGAGTTCACGGGATCGGCCAGCTCTTTCGTGGCGTTGATCAGCTTGGACATTGTCTCAAAGGCGTATGTCTGGCAGGCTTTTGTGAGATCAGGGTGCCGGGGCTGGGGGCGTACACGGCAAGGATGCCTACCTTGAAGATGGCGAACTGCAGTGCCAGCTCGTAGAACATGGGAAAGTCGCGTTCTATGATGTGCTTGAGGAAGATCTGGGCATCGTCGTTGGTCATGTGGCCCAAGGAGGCGCGGTCGGTGTAGCCGAGGCGCTTCTGGAGGGCGTTGATGTGGTAGTAGCGGAGGGACCGGCAGAGGAGGAGGTAGCCCAGGATGACGGCGATCAGGACGGGTGTGGATGGCCAGTACGCAGAAAGAGAGGACGTGGCGGGCACTCTGGTGACGATCTGCTCGGATCGCATCGCCGAGTCGGGGGCGAGGGTAGCGTTGACGTCCATGGTGATGATGATTTTAGAGCGTCGGAGCAGAGTGATGTTTCTTGGAAGATGATGTTGAGAATGAAGGTGGGAGGAGCGTATGCCCGGCAATTGATAAGACGTATGCCGCAAGGATGCCGCGGAAGCTAAAACGTGAGTGAGCACATGTGGCTGTTCTCAGCAGTAATGCTGTGTGACCAGCGGAGGCAATGTATGAATGGAGCTGACAGGGTCTGGTGCACTGCTGACGGTATGCAGCTAGGGCACGGCTCCAGACAATTGTGACCAGAAGAATCCGTGATTGAATGAATCAATGAATGACTATCTCTGACGTGCGGGGTCTTGGTTTCGTGGACATCGCGGTTGTGGCAGGCCCGACTAGAGCAACCAGATCCGTGCGGTGTGTTTCGGACCCTGCCGCCTCTGGCGGTCAAGTCCAGGTTCAGGGTCCGGTGAGATCGCTCTCACCTCGGTGAAGTCGGACATGATTCTCGGTGAGGTGGCCAGGTGAACGAGGGTGAGTCTCGGTGAGCTTCTCATGTCTGTGGCTAGAAATGGAAGTTGGTCGGCATGTGCAGCCAATGGGCACGCGACGGGTATCCACTGCAGGCGCGCGTCTAACAATTATGGCAACGGCAATCTCCCCCAACTCCAAGACGCCCCCAAGCCCGCAAGCCCCCCAGCTCAACTCCCGATGGACCGACCATCTGATCTTCCTCCTCTGGCTCTCGACAACGTCAACAGCCTCAGCTAGGCGTTCTGCTTGCCCCGAACGGGACCAGGGCGCCAGCTCGTCGTGCTGCCAAATCGGGAACAAGCTATCATCGCATCCAGAATGGTCTCACTGTCGGATGGTTCATGCATCTGCTACTCGGTACCTTGCAGGTTCCCGTGGCACCCTCTCGGCGCCTGGCTGGTCTGCTCCGTCTGTTCTGCTCCGTCTGTTTTACTTCGTCTATTCCCGCTCCTGGCAGGCTCCTGCAGGCTGGCCGTCTGTATTGCTTCTTCACGATTTCGGCCTGGGACCAGCTCCCTATATTCCTTATCTGATGGTTCTGGCCTCGAGTAGGACGCCCAGCCGGCCTCGTCATACTGCTCTCTCTTTCTGTGTTTCTCTCGCCTTTTTGCCTTTTGCCCCTATCTGGCCGGCCAAGTAGCCTGCTGCCACGCGTGTCCCCTGCTCCCCCATCCGCCGTCGTCACGGCTGGCGGCTACCCATACCCAACGGGCCGGCTATTTTCGACCTGTTTTTTTGGCCCCATTCTGCGACTACCCGGCCTGCCTAGCCTGTCCGGAAGGGAGCGGACCCATTTCTGGCTGTCATCGGCGGCGGCCCATCGTGGGACCTCGTAGCCGCCGCCCTCGACCGGCCTGTTCTACGCGCCCAACCTCAGACAGCCGCCCATCCCTCCACCGCCAGCCAATGTCCTTTGCCTCTTGTCCTCCCATCAATCTCTCTAGACACACAAGATGGGTTTCAAGGCATCGCGAAAGCCCCTGCTAACCCTCCGCCCGCCAAGCTGATCGTTTCAGATCCGTCGTCGACCCCAGCTTCAGAGTAGCACTCGCGCTTCTGCCTCGTCTTTGTTTCTCGCCTCAAGCGCCGCGACATGGCTTTAAAGCAAGTCCCGTGTCCGCCTCGGAGGCCCTTGACACTTGCTGCTTCACATTGTCCCTCCAAGAAGAAGAAGAAGAAGTAGAAGATAACTCTGCTGTCGCGCCCTATCTCTCCCGGCCGTTTCCTTTTCTTTTCCTTGTCTCTTTTCCTTCGTTTCCTTGTTGTCGGCCAGTCTCAACTCGTTTCCCATCTAGGTTTCTTTCCTCGTCTCATCACCGGGCAACACTCGCTCTCCAGCTCGCACACCGGACTCTTGGGTTTCCTTCTCCTCATCCTCTCTATCTATCTCTCTCTCTCTCTCTTCACTTGACGACTTGACTACAACGACGACAACTCCAACCCTCCCGGCGAGGCACCATCTGAAGACACCTTCGCTCTTCGAAACACACATGACCGGTCTTAATCGATAATTCGTCCCGACTACCCGCTCACTTGAACGCAAACGGCCCCCTCCTCTCTCTCTACACACCTCCGGCGCAATATGCCGAAACACACACGATCATCCAGCTCCAGCCACCGCTATAACAATCCCATGCCAGTCTCTCTCGCCCCGGCAGCGAACCCCACCCCCAACATGTACAGCCAGCAGCGCATCGCCATGCCGGAATACTACGGCGTGCCATCCTCCTCCTCGGCCGCCATGCAGGCCCAGCCCCAACCAAACTACGACGCCTACGCCGCCGCCGCCGCCGCCGCCGCCCCCAACGTGGCCATCCCGCCCATGCAGCACCGCGCCTCCTCCGGCGCCTGGACGCCGCAGGACGACCAGACCCTGCTCGCGGCGCGCGCCCAGGGCCTCAACTGGGCCCAGATCCAGATCACCTATTTCGGCAACAAGACGCCCAACGCCTGCCGCAAGCGCCACGAGCGCCTCATGGAGCGCAAGGGCGCCGACGACTGGGACAACCGCAAGCTCGAGCGCCTCGCCAAGGAGTACATGAGCATGCGCAAGGACATCTGGTCCGGTCTCGCCGCCCGCACCGGCGAGAAGTGGAACGTCGTCGAAGCCAAGGTGCGTTCCTCCCCTCCGTCCCGCGGCCCGTCTCGTAGCTAACCCCGATATTCAGTGCATGTCCAACGGCCTCAAGAACCTGCAGAGCGCGGCCCGCGCCGCCGCACGCCGCGAACGTCTGGAATCCGGCCAGCCGCTACCACCAGGGTATGACGATGATAGCGGAATCAGCGGCATCGGGTTGACACCTGTTGACGAGCTAGACCCGTCCTACAGTAGCCCCGAGACGGCCTCGTCGGGCCACTCGGTCAGCGGCGGCAGCACCGGCTACGCTTCGCACCACCATCACCATCAGCAGCAGCACTTCTCCATGCAGCCCATGCACGCGGGGGCCTACTACGGCCAGGCGACCCACCAGCACCACCAGCACCAGCACCAGCAACATCACCACGGGTACACGAGCTCGGTCTCGTCGACGGGTTCCGGTGGCGCGGGCTACAGCGGTTCCGGGCACACGGGGCACTCGCAGAGCCCGAGTCCCTACATGCACCCGCACGGGCAGAGGCTCCCGAGCGTCGACGCCATCATCAACCGGCCCGGCGGTGGCGTGCAGCAGATGTAGGCTGCCCGCTGGGAAGCCTGTCCTGTGGGATTTTGTTTTTCATTTCCGGTATTGGTGGGACTTTCATGGTCTATCGGGCGTGCTGCCGTGCCAGTCGGCGGGGGTACGGCGTTGGACGGCGTTTTCTCCTTCCTCTTGTTTCATTCTGCCTGTTTCTCTGCTTGTGTTTCTCTCTTTCGACGCCTTTCTTTCTTTCTTTCTGTTCTGCGTGTTTTGTACCGCTTTGCATTTGCGGAGCAACTTACGGCCGAATCTTGCGCGAATGAACGAGAACAGCCTGGGGCGGAAGGGCAACGACGCAAAACAGACACACACACACACACACACACACACACACACACACACACTCCTTTCCATGCGGCCTGCGGGCTCGCCCTGGCAGCGCAAGACGCGCTTGCATGCTTAATAAAGAACATCGGGGGTCGGAAGCGGAGGGGGATGACGGAAGCGTTGTACACTAGCATCTATAGATACCACGAGCCGAGGACCGGGGTAGGGGGAGGGGGTGGTTAGAGAGCTCGGCGGCGGAGGCAAATGCGATGACTCGACCTGTTTTTTCGCCATGCTTTTTGCCATGTTTTTCACACTCAATCGAAGTGACGACGGTGAACCGCGGAAAAAAGTCTATTCAAGGGAATCTGGAGAGTATGGAAGCACAGAGTGATTTTACACGCGTGTCCCAGCGGATCACGGCTTGACAGGGGGTGATGGTACAGCGACGGGCATGTCGTCGAGCTCGTCCTCCCACTCGTCGTCGTCGTCGAGGGGGTCGCCGAAGAGGGCGGTCCAGACGCGGCTCCACATGCCCTTCTTCTGCAGGGTGGCGAGGACGAGGACGACGGGCAGGTGCCAGACGCTGGCCCAGAAGAGGCCGCGGGCGGTGCCGGCGTGGCCCTGGCGGCGCCAGAAGCGGACGGCCTGCCAGGAGAGCCAGGCGTTGATGGGCAGGCTGGTGACGGCGAAGGACCACTCGGTGACGCCGGCGGCGCAGAGGCCGAGGCACAGCGGCGCGAAGACGAGGCTGTAGCGCAGGGCGACGCGGCCGTTGCGCGCCGGGTTGGTCCAGGCCAGCATGCGCAGGCCCGCGGCGCGGTACTCGTCGCGGATGGACCACGAGAGCGCCATGAAGTGCGGGAACTGCCAGGCGACGAGCAGGCCGCCGAGGATCCAGCCGCCGAGGGACGAGCCGTCGGGCGCGAAGAGCCGCTC